>WOXC01012170.1:0-43355 GCA_011680675.1 Gymnobelideus leadbeateri | reverse complement strand
TATGCCCTTGTACATGGTCTATTTTTGAGTATGTACCATGTGCTGCTGAGAAGAAAGTAAAATTCTTTTTATCCCCATTCAGTTTTCTCCAGAGATCCATCATATCTAGTCTCTCTAAGATTCTATTCACCTCCTTAATCTCTTTCTTGTTTATTTTGAGGTTAGATTTATTGAGTTCAGAGAGAGGGAGATTAAGGTCCCCCACTAGTATAGTTGTGCTATCTATTTCTTCCTCTAATTCCTTTAACTTCTCCTCTAGGAATGTGGATGCTATACCACTTGGTGCATATATATTAAGTAGTGATATTGCTTCATTCTCAATGGTGCCTTTTAGTAGGATATAGTTTCCTTCCTTATCTCTTTTAATTAGATCTATTTTTGCTTTTGCTTTATCTGAGATAAGTGTTGCTACCCCTGCTTTTTTTACTTTAGCTGAGGCATAATAAATTTTACTCCAACCTTTTACCTTTACCCTGTGGGTATCCCTTTGTTTCAAATGTGTTTCTTGAAGACAGCATATTGTAGGATTATGGTTTTTAATCCATTCTGCTATCCGCCTCTGTTTTATGGGAGAGTTCATCCCATTCACATTCACAGTAATGATGACTATCTTTCTCTTCCCCTCCATCCTATTCCCTCCCCTGTTTATGTTTTTGTTTCCTCTTTCTCCCTTCCCCTCCTTGAAGTTTTCCCTTTTGACTGCCCCCTCCCTCAGTGTTCCCACCCAGTGACCCCCCTTCTTAACCTACCCTCTCCCCTTACTACTATTTCTCTCCCTTATAATCCCTCCCTTTAATTTCCTCCTTTTCACCCCCCCCCCCCTTAGCCTCCCACTATCTATAGGACACAATAAATTTTTATACTTATCAGAGTAAATTACTCCCCATTTGATTCCAAACCAATGAGAGTAAATTTCAAACTGTGCTCCTCTCCCTCCCTTCTTTTCCTCTATTTAATGAATTTATGTGTCTATTCACGTTGGAATCTTAAACCTCACTGATTAATTTGATCCTACTTTGAACTAGAACCAGTGAGAATAGTGTTTAAATGATGTTCCTCTCCCTCTTTCTTTCCCCTCTTCTATAGTGTGTTTTGATGCCTCTTCAGATGGCATATTTTACCTTTTCCTAGCTCATCCTTTCCTTTTTCCCATTACAGTACCTTTGATCCCCTTAATAGTCTTTTTTTTTTAGACTCCATGTTAGTGCATTCATACCCACACCCTCTAAGGATAACCCTTTTGCAGGTCATGATAATCATAAAGATTTCGAGTATTGACAGTTATCAGCTCCACATATATGGATGTGAACATTTTGCTCTTGTTGCATCCCAAGTAATGAGCATGTGTTTGTGGGTGTGGGTATGTGCACTTCTGCATGTGTGAGTCTATGTTACCCTTGTTTACCTTTTTATGTCCTTCTGGAGTCTTGTAATTGGAGATCAAATTTTCCATGGAGCTCTGGCTTTTTCATCAGGAAATTCTGGAAGTCCCTTACTTCATTAAACCTCCATCTCCTTGCCTGAAAGATTATGCTCAGTTTTGCCGGGTAGTTAATCCTTGGTTGTAGTCCTAGCTCCCTTGCCCTACGAAATATCAAATTCCAGTCCCTCCACTCTTTTAATGTAGAAGCTGCTAGGTCCTGTGTGATCCTAACTGTAGTTCCTCGATATTTGAATTGTTTCTTTTTGGCTGCTTGTAGAATTTTTTCTTTAATCTTGTAATTCTGCAATTTGGCTACTATATTTCTTGGAGTTTTCAGTTTGGGATCTCTTTCAGGAGGAGTCCGGTGAATTCTATCGATAGCTATTTTATCTTCTGATTCCAGGACTTCAGGACAGTTTTCTTTGACAATCTCTTGGAGGATGTTGTCTAGACTGCTTTTTTCATCATGACTTTCTGGTAGACCAATAATTCTTAAGTTGTCTCTCCTGGATCTGTTCTCTAGGTCAGTTATTTTTCCAGTGAGATATTTTACATTTTCTTCCAATTTTTTTATCTTTTTTTTTTTTGATTGACTCCTGCTGCATCATAGAGTTCTGAGTTTCAGTTTGATTGTATCTCATTTTTAGTGAATTATGGTCTTCAGTTAGTTTTTGAAGTTCCTTTTTTAGGGAGGTATTTTCTTTTTCCAAGTTGGTTAAGGCCTCCCTGATTTGGTCTTTCAAATTTTTCTTAAGCTCCTCCAGGAATGCTATTTGGGCTTGAGACCAGATCATATTTCCTTCTGTGGTCTCTGGTGTGGGCAGAGAGTCTATATTGTCCTGTGTGTTTTGTTGTTCTGGCCCTGCATAGTATGTTTGAATAGACTTCCTTGCCTTCCCCTTCTCCTTTTCAGCTTCCTTCTTTCCCATTGTGACTTCCTGTTTCTTAGTTTCTCAGGCTATGAGTTTGGGGCCTGATCCTTGACTTTGAATACCTCTGGGTGGCTAGTTTATGGCTCTAAGTCAGGGAAGTCAGTGAGGAATGTAGATGTGTAGGTGGGGATGAGTCTGACCACTTCAGATTTCTGCCTCTATACCCCTGGGCTATAAGTAGGCTTTTGTTGGTGAGGTGAGGTGGGGCTTGTTGGGTCCCCTCCCTCTCTTCTCTTCAGATTCCTGGCTGTCTCAGTTACACCCCTTCTTGGACATTCTCAAGCCTGAGGCTATTTCCATTAACTTGGGATTTCAATCTGGGTGGGAGACTTATCTTTGGGTTTTCTGCTTCATGAAGGAGGGATGGGAGAATCAGAGCAGCTAGAATTTTCTTTGCCATTCCAGCCCCTGTATTATACAGGCAGGCAGTTTCTAAATTTCCAGGCTGGGGGCTGAATGCAGCCTGAGAAGCCACTCTCTCCACTGGGGGCCCGACTCTCCTACCTGGCTCCAATGATCAGTTCCCTCTGCCAGATGACTGCGATTCTTCTTTGGTAAGTCTGCATGCTGGGGCTTTTTCTCTCTCTGGTGTAGTCTGCTTGTCTGCTCTTAGGTCTGAGCTGTGCAGACCCCACACGCTCTGCGCTTGATCTGTGCAGACACACTGGGCAACCTCCTGGGATGGATTCTGCCATGCTCTGTCTTCCAGTGGGCTTTGTCACTCAGGAATCTGCTCAGATTCACCCTTTGAGACTTAGTGACCAAGGAGCTCAGTGAGGTTACTGCTTCCTTTCTGCCATCTTGGCTCCATCCCCCAATGATTCAAGTCTTAATCTCCTAAAACATTTGAGGTAAAAACTAGCCTACCCTAAATGCCAGGAACCCTAACTGAAATTATTTTTTTTGTTTCTCTTTTAAATTAAATTTTATGTTTATTTTTATTTTACATCATTCATTTACACAAGATTTTGAGTTACAAATTTTTCCCCATATGTCAATCACCCACCACCCCAAAACAATGATCCCACTGTATACCCCCTCCCCCAATCTGCTCTCTTCTATATCCATGAGCCCCTTTGACTTTCAAGTAGAGCAAGATGGATCTCCATATCCCTATGCCTGTAGATCTTATTTCCCAATTGCATGTAAAAATTAATTATATATTTTTGTAAACATTTGATTTTAAAACTTTGAATTCCAGATTCTTTCCTTTCCTCCCTTGTCAATTACCCCTAGTGGGGAAACAAACAATTCAATATAGGTTTTACATATGTAGCTATGCAAAACATAGCTATGTATATGTATATGGAAACATAGTGGATATATTGTGAAAGATCCACCATATTTCCTTCCATCCTATCCTGCCCCCAACTTTTTCTAATCTTTACTTTGACCCTGCCCCTTTTCAATGAAATATTTCACATTGCCTTTATTTGTTTGTATCTGTTTAATAGTATCTTGATTTCTCATAAAGTCACTAGCTTCCATTTGATCCAATCTAATTCTGTAGGAATGATTCCCTTCAGTGAGCTTTTAAGATTCTTTTTTTCCGTCTGGCAAATTTGGCTTTTTAAGGCATTTTTCTCCTCATTGGCTTTTTGAGCCTCTTTTGCCATTTGAGATTCTATTTTTTAAGGTGTCATTTTCTTCAGACTGTATACTCTTTTAATGATTTTCTTGCATCATTCTCATTTCTCTTCCCAATTTTTCTTTCACTTTTCTTATTTGTTTTTCAAAATCCTTCTTAAGCTTCTCTGTGGCCTGTAAACAGTTCATATTTTTCTTGGAAGCTTTTGGTGAAGGATTTCTGACTTCGCTGTCTTCCTGCCATTCCATGTTTTGATCCTTTTTGTCTCCAAACAGGAATCCAAAGTTGGATTGCTGTGCTTGCTTTGCTTCCTCTTGTTGCCACTCAATTACTTGATTTTTGAGCTTTTTGCCACAGTAGAACTGTACTTCCAGAGAGGAGAGCTTTGTCCCAAATCGCTAGGGTTTTCATAGCTGCTGGAGCTATTAGTTGCCTGTCCTCTCTGAAGCCTCCACAGACCCTAGCACCTAGTCACCCACCCCAGGACCTCACTCTTGACAGCAATGCAGGTCCAAACAGATTAAAGCAAGTGTGATTACCCTCAGGATGGTTGCTTGGTTCCCCTACAATCTGCAGGCCAGGAGCTCTGAAGCAGCCATGAGGCAATGGCTGCCACACCTCAGCTGCTTCTCCCTTTGAGGGGCAGAGGCTGGACCACACTCCCAGACTCCCTATTCCCAAAGTCCACTGACCTCTCAATTTGTCTTTGGCATTTATGGGTTGATAATTCTGGAAACTGCCACAGCTGTTGGTGATCCACTCTCCTGTAGTCCCTCTAGCTAAGGTCAGTTGGGCCACCCTGAGGCTAAAACTGTGCTGGCAGGGGGCTGGGCTCTACTCCCAGTGGACTGAGATGGACACTTTCTGTTCACCTGCTAGGCTGTCTTCAGTGGGAGGTTTGTTTTTCTCTATCACTTTGCTGGTTGGGTAGCTCTAAAGTTTGTTTATAGTAATTTTTTATAGCTATTTGAGGTGGTTGTGGGGTCACACAGGGATTTTTTTCTGCTTCTATGCTGCCATCTTGGCTCCTCCCTGAAATTATTCTTACTGAACTGCCCTTAAGGAATGCAAGATCTTTGAGGTCAGGGACTTTTTCATTTTTTCTCCCTGTGTCCCCACCACTTGGCAAAATGCCTGTCACATACTAAATGCTTAATACATTCTAATCTATTGATTTCTTGATTGATTTATTCATTTCAGTGAATGAAAGTTCTCCTAACAGAACAGCATATTATTAGCTCTGTTGTTTAAATTGATGTAGCATAGAGTTCCTACAGATAACCCATCTTTTGCTCAGCATGATGTTTTGGAAATATTGGATAGGTGATCAAAATGAAAGTTATAGTTCTACAGTGGGCTCTTGCCATGAATGCAGACTCAGATGTTTTCAATCACAGCTAGCTTTGTGGCAACCCTTTGTTAGAAGGCAGTGTACCACATGAGGTTCCTTCTAAGTCTAAGGAAGTGCTCAATGATTTCTTTTTATACTGGACTTTAAATGAAGACAAATGTGCTTTTGAGATGTTGTTTTGCTTTACTTATTGCGTTTTTGAATAAGGAAGAAAAAAAGGGTGAAGTTTACTAATTATAAAATAGTATAATGATCATGACAAAGAAACTGGTAAAAAAAAAAAAACCTGCTCTCCCACCCCCCTTCCCAAATAACTGAGAGTCATAGTTCTAATTTTACCTTTCCTTCTGAGTACATTTCCCCCCCTCTTCTAGGTGACTAATTTGGGGGCACTTCTAAAGTGGGAAGAATGATACTGACCTACTTAGGAGGAGTGTTGTATAAGAGTAAGTATCAGAGAACACTAAGAAAGTGCAAACTTCCTTTAAAAAATCTTAATGTTTCATAAAATTCCATTAGGCAATTCTACTGTCTCAGATAAGAATTCCATGGCATGTGCAGAATCTGTCATGGGTTATTGGGTTATTCTGGCTTTAATCATGAATTCTGAGCAGAGGGAGCTTCTGTGTGACAGCTATAAAAGTCCTCATTGTTATCAGTGCATTTTGGCAGTCTTTTTGGCACTGTTGTTTGCAGTTTTAAGTGTGTTTATATTTTAAATACAATGAGAAGTGCTATGATTGCTATTATCACAAACAACAGAAGGACAGATAGAGGAGTTGGGTAAACAATGACTATATTGTATTAGAGAGGTGTCACATTATTATAGTCAATTAAATTCAGCTGATAAATAAGCTATGGTATATACAGTTTCATATTTTTGCCTGCTAGTTTCTTCTTATTCTGCTGAAGCACCCTTTTTATGACACATTAACTTTTATCTCCCTTTTAAAACCTTTTGTAACCCTTTATTCTTTTTTTATGTTTCTCCTCAATTCTTTTGTATAGTCTCATCTTTTTCTCCTTTGTTCCTTGATAAAGCCCATCGACATCTATGATGACAAAGATGGGGAACAGCTATGGCCCACTTATCCATTGATGCTTGTATTAGAGATGCTAGTGCAATGGAGATCCTTCAGAATGAATCACACTTCAGTTGGTTTCAGAACGTGTCCAGAAATTTAGAAGAAATTCTACTGGCTAACTGACTGAAGTCAATTCCTTCAATGTGAGAATTCCTTGGCTGCAATGGAACAAAAATATTTTATATATATATATTTTTAATCTGGACTCATGACTTTAGACTTCAGTAACTACTCTGCAGCTATTACAATAGAGTTACTTAAGGCACTGAGTGGTTAAGTAACTTGCACAGAGTCATTACCAATTTGTACTTGAAATGGTCTTTGAATGCAGGTTTTCCTATTGTACCAAGGTGCTTTTTTGCTTTTCCTACTAAACAACACTAAATAGTCAAATCTCAGCGCTGTTGCTCAATGACCTTCAGTGAACATTCCCTATTACCATTTTCAGTTCAAGGAGAAAATTTCCTTTCACAAAATCCATTGGTACAGATATTCTTACACAAACATATAAAGTATAGGTGATGGTGAAGTGAACTAATTATCTTAACACAGGAAGGGATGGAAAAACATTTTAAATAGCACCTACTACGTGCTAAATACTTAAAAATATTTCACTCAACCTCACAACAATCCTGGGAGGAAAGCGCCATTAATAAGGTTAATTAACTTATCCAAGATTATATAGCTACTAAGTTTCTGAGGCTGGATTTAAATTCAGGTGTCTCTGACTCCAGGCCCAGTGCTCTATCTACTCAACCATCAGTTGCTTTGGAAATTTCGATTCAATTCAACATGCTTTGAATAAGACGTGTGGTGCAACTTTCTTGGGATAGAAAAAAAAAATTTTGAAATAGTCCTAGCTTCTAAGGATCTCATGTTTTACTGGGGGATGCAACTTTATAGACAGACAAATTTGCATGTCATTTGAGGAGGAAGAGTGAACTAAAACCTAAAGCTAAAGGGAAAAGAAACAGCTTCCCATAAGGGGTGATATATGAGCTAAGCCTTGAAAAAATCTATGGATTCTAAGAGGTTGAGGTGAGGAGGTTGCCAAGCATGGGTAACAGTGTGTGTAAAGGCAGGGAAAAGGGAGATGAAATGCTCACTTTAGGGAACAGCAAATAGACCAGTTTGGCAGAAATGTAAAATGAGTGAAGGGTTGGAATTTAAAATGAGTCAGGAAAGGCAGCCAGATTATGAGAGGATATAAATGCTAAATAGAAAAGTTTATAGTTTATCCTATAATAATTTGAAGTCATTGGATATTTTTGAGTAGAGGAATTACCTGTTCATGCCTGTCACCTCCTATGTACCACTAAAACTTGCTGTGGTAGAATTCATGGTTGGAATATAACTTTGGAAATGTATATAGCTTATTTCATGCAAAAGAATCAAAGTAGATAAAATATTTGGTAGAGAAGCATCATATTTTAGGATGATATCTTCATGGAGGTAAATCCAGTAACCCAATCAAGAAACATGGTGGATAACATTTGAGTTGATATCAATGCAGGGAAAAACAGAAACAATATTGTAATAGGGTAGACTAAACCACCTGGACAAAAAGGAATTAGAGTTCTGAAAGATATCACCAACTGGCAAAGAGGGATATTATTATAGCAATGGAGGGCTTTAAATTTCGTAGACATCTGCATGAACTCCCTGCCAAAAGCAGAGCAAATGATAATTGTTGGACTTGCCTTAATGATAATTTCATCTTTCAGTAGGTGGAGGAAACAACAAAGTTAACTGCTATTATGAACCATAGGGAAAAACTGGTTGCTGAAGTAGCCATTATGGGAACTTTGGAAATGGTGGAGGTTTATTGAGAGAGGATATAAATGACAACTCCGTCCAAGAATTTATGGTAGAGAAAAATAAAACTGGGAAGAATCTAATATCAACCCAAGTCTTTGGGAAAGTGGATTTAAAAAGATTCAGACTAAGGATACAAAAGTTCCAAATATTTAAGTTGAAAAATTGACCCAGAATAGATACTAAACTATTCAGAATGAAATTTTAATAGCAACACTGAGAAAAGATTCTAATGAATCCAAGAAATTCTGGTGCAATGATGTTGGGAAGGTGTGAGTTCCAGCAGCTAAGACTGAATGTGATAGATCTGCAACAACTGAAAATGTAGGACACAAAATTTATGTTGCATATGTGTAATTGTTTTCTACCTCATTAAAAGGTAAACTCCTTGTGAATGAGGATTATTTCATTCCTTATTCTTTTATTTCCAGTCCCTAGAATAATACCTAGAATATATCAGGTACTTAAGCGGAGCAACACATGGATTATTGACACTCATGTGTGGCCCTACAATGAAGTTTGTTATGACTCTCCAGAAAAAGAAAGGATATTGAAAACCTGTCCTTCCAGATTCATTGCTTTGGTTACATGCATTCCTTATAAATGTGTCTTAATACCATGATACTTTACATCTGTGCTGCCTCTTCCCCCATTGAGGAAACTTGGGGGGAGAATACCCGCGTGTGTGTGTGTGTGTGTGTGTGTGTGTGTGTGTGTGTGTGTGTATGTGTGTTTGTGTATGTGTGTGCACTTATGGTAGAATGCTCCTCCCACTTTTGGAATGAATGTTTTATAGCTGCTTTTCTTGCTAAGCCTTTTGAGTAAATATATTTTCTAAAGAGTTTATTGACTTTATCGATTGATTGTTAAGGAGAAGCACATCAGCAAAAAGTTCATGACATAAAGGGTATAGAATAGCCATCCACAGGCTTACCCCTAGGACCCTGCAGAGCAGTTGGATCTGACCTACCAGTACCAATGTGAATTTAGTTCAGAAGTGATGCTTACATATTATTTTTTCATCATTTTTTATATTTTAATGGGATTCAGATAGAATCACTTTGTGTATACTCATTTTTGGATATTGTTCTTTTGTAATTGATGTTCTACCAAGTAATGAACACATGGGTGAAAAAATTAACACAATTGCATAAGATTCTTGAGCTATAAGTTCAATTTCATAATAATTGTGGCAGCAAAGAGGATAAAAGAGATGATACATACATCATACTCTTCCTCCATGGTTTTGATTTCTTCTTTTAGGTCTCTATATTTTGATAATTTTTCAGTTAATGTACTTTGTAGAGTATAAATCTAAGGTCATCTATTAACACATTGTTCATAATTTTTTATGTATCAACATTCTGTCTGGGCAGTTGTGAGCAAAGTTGTATTTGTAACTCTGCTCTAGTTCCAATATAGTATTTATTAAATTTTTGAGGGCAATGTTGGGTCTGTATTTATAGTAGGTGGATTTCTTGTATGTTCATTTATAAAGCATAGTAACCTTCTAGTCTTTAGTTCCAGTCATATTTCTTTCTAGATATTTGGTAGGTACTAAATTTTTAAAAGCAGCTATAATATTTGTGTCATTTTATAAGTAATTACACAATCTACATTTATCAATAAGTAAGGGTTCCTGAAAACAACATTTGAGCAATTTCAAATAGAATTTACCTGATTTGAAATCATTATCATAAAGCCTCCATTTTCTTTCTTTCTTTTTTTTTAACAAATGCTTTATTAACTTCTGGTCTATATCATTCATTTCTGCTAGATTTGAGTTACAATTTTTCACCATTTTTCCCCTACTCACCACCCCAGAATAGCAGTCCCACAAGATATCCCCTCATCCAATCTGCCCTCTCTCATATCTTCTCCCATACCCCCTTAGACTTTACCATTAGGGTAAGGAGAATCTCTGTGTCCCAATGCCTGCACATCTTATTTCCCAAATACATGCAAAATAGTATTAATAATAGTATTTATATATATTTGAAACATTTAATTTTGAAACTTCAAATTTCAGATCCATTCCCTTCCTCCCTTGTCACCCATTCCCTCTGGGATGATAAGAAATTCAGTATGTGTTGTACATATATAGCTATGCAAAACATTACCATAGTGGATATATTGTAAAAGACTGCTTATATTTCCCTCCCACCCATCCCACCCCCCGTCTGGGCCACATTGATCTTGACCCTCTTAGATAGTGGGTACTTCCAACCTCCCCACCCCCTGAATGCCGACCCCTCAATCATCCCCCCCTCACCCCCCTTACCCCTACTCTCTTGCAAGGTGAGATGTCCCATTTAGTATGTATGTTATTCTCTCCCTGAGCCAAATTCAATGAGAATATGGTTTTGCCTTTTTGTCTTCCTGTTTTTCCCCTCCCCTGCAACCACTTCCCCTTGCTTCTTCTACATGAGATAGTTTACCCTACCCTGTCTCTCCCCATCTCCTCTTGCCACTTTCCTCTCTCACCTGTTAACTTCACCCCTTAAGTATCATCCCTTCCCACCAAATTCAACCTGTGCCCTCTTTCCCTTTATACCTGTGAACATATATACACATTTTCACATATATATTCATATGCCCATATACCCTTCTTCAATTATTATCATAATGAGGAAGGTTTCTTCAGTCACAGTAACTGTTTTTCCATGTAGGAATGTACATAGTTCAACTTTGATGAGTTCCTTTTGATTTCTTTTCCCTGATTACCTTCTCGAGCATCTCTTGCTTCTTGTGTCTGAATGTCAAATTTTCTATTCAATTCTGGTTTTTTCCTCAAGAATGCTTGAAAGTCCTCTATTCCACTGACTGACCATATTTTCCCCTGAAGCAAAATACTCAGTTTTGCTGGGTAGGTGATTCTTGGTTTTAATCACAGCTCTTTTGCCCTGTGGAATATCATATTCCATGCCCTTCAATGCCTCAGTGTAGAAGCTGCCAGGTCCTATGCTATTCTGATTGTGTTTCCACAATATTGAAAGTGTTTCTTCCTTGCTGCTTGTAGTATTTTCTCCTTGATCTGGGAATTCTGGAACCTGGCTATAATATTCCTAGGAGTTTTCTTTTTGAGATCTTTTTCAGGAGATGATCTCTGGATTCAACCTCTATTTCACCCTCTATGTCTAAAACATCAGTGCAATTTTCCTTGAGAATTTCTTTTCTTTTCTTTTTTTTTTTTTTGGAGGGCAATTGGGGTTAAATAACTTGCCCAAGGTCACACGGCTAGGTTTTTGTTTGTGTGTGTTAAATGTCTGATGCCAGGTCCTTCTGAGTGTAGGGCTGATGCTCTACTCACTGCACCACCTAGCCACCCCCTTGAGTATTTCTTGAAGGATGATTTCTAGGTTTTTTCTTTGATCATGGCTTTCAGGTAGTCCAATAATTTTTAAATTATCTCTCTTGGATGAAGGAATGACTCTCCTCAGTAAGCTTTTGAAATTCTTGAATTAATAAATAAAACTAAGAGCTTCTTTTATTAAAAAAAAAAACAATAAAATTGATAGACCCTTATTTAATAGGATAAAAAAGAAGAAAGAAGAAAACCAAATTATGTGTATCAAAAATGAAAAGGGTGAATAGATTTCCAAAGAAAAGGAAATCAAAACTGTATTTAGGAACTATTTTTCCCAATTGTATGCACATAAATTTGACAATCTTAGTGAAATGGAAGAATATTTACAAAAATAAAAGTTGCCCAGATAAACTGAAGAGGAAGTAATTACTTAAATAACCTCATTTCAGAAAAAGAAACCAAACAATCCATCACTGAACTCCCTAGGAAAAAATCCCTTGGGTCTGAATTATTTAGTAGTGAATTCTATGAAACATTTAAAGAACAATTGATTCCTGTACTCTACAAACTGTTTTGGAAAATTAGTGAAGAAGAAGTCTTACCCAATTCTTTCTATGAAACAAACATGGTAATAATACCTAAATCAGGAAGAGATAATAAACAGAGAAAGAAAAGTATAGACCAATTTTCCTCATGAATTTAGATGCAAAAATTTTAAATAAAATATTAGCCAAAAGACTCCAGCAACTTATCACAAAAATAATACACTTCGATCAGGTAAGATTTATTCCAGGAATGCAAGGATGGTTTAATATTAGGAAAACCATCAGTTTAATTGATCATATCAACAATAAAACTAACAGAAAACACATAATTATCTCAATAGATGCAGAAAAGGCTTTTGAGTATAGGAATAAATGGAGCCTTCCTTAAAATAGTTGATAGTATCTATTTAAATCCATAAGCAAGTATTATATGCAATCGGTATAAACTAGAAGCATTTCTGATAAGATCAGGAATCAAACAAGGCTGTACACCATCACCCCTCTTATTCAATCTGGTACTAGAAGCATTAGCAGTAGCAATTAGAGAAGAAAAAGAAATCAAAGGGATCAAATTAGGTGAAGAAGAGACCAAGCTATCACTCTTTGCAGATAATATGATGATATACTTAGAGAATCTTAGAGAATCAAGTAAAAAAAGTACTTCAGACCATAAATAAATTTGGCAAAATTGCAGGATATAAAATAACCCACATTAATCCTCAGCATTCCTGTATCTGTCTAATGAAACTCAACAGCAAGAGATAGAAAGAGAAATCCCATGTAAAGTTACTGTAGAAATTATAAAATATTTGGGAATCTACCTGCCAAAACAAAGCCAGGACCTATATGATCACAACTACAAAACACTTCTCACACAAATAAAGTCAGATCTAACTAATTGGAAAAATATCAATTGCTTGTGGCTGGGTAGAGCTAATATAATAAAAACGACAATTTTACCCAAATTAAATTATGTATTTATTGCCATACCAATCAATTTCCAAAACAAAACTACTTTATAGAGCTAGATAATATAGTAACAAAATTTACCTGGAAGAACGAAGAGTCTAGAATATCAAGCGAATTAATGAAAAAAAAAATGCTAGGGAAGGTGGACTAGCTACAGAAGATTTTAATCTGTATTTTACAGCAGTAGTCATGAAAACTACTTAGTACTCACTGAGGAAAGAGTAGTGGATCAACGGAATAGATTCGGTGCACAAGATCCAGCAATCAATGAGTATAGTAATCTATTGTTTGATAAACCCAAATAACCCAGTTTTGGGGATAAGAATGCACTATTTGACAAAAACTTCTGGGAAAACTGGAATCTATTATGGCAGAAACTGGCCATAGACCATTATCTAACACCACATACCAAAATCAAGTCTAAATGGGTGCATGATCTAGGTATAAAGGATGATACTATAAGCAATCTGGGAAAGCAAGGGATAGTTTACCCGCCAGATTAGTGGAGAGGGAAAGACTTTATGATCAAACAAGAATTATAGAGCATTATAAAATGCAAAATGGATAATTTTGATTATATTAAATTGAAAAGCTTCTGTCCAAACAAAGCCAATGTAACCAAGATCAATGTAATCAAGATCAATTGGGAAAGAATTTTTACAACCTATATCTCTGGTAAAGGAATCATTTCTAATATATACAGAGAATTGAGTCAAATCTATAAGAATGCAAGTGATTCCCCAATTGATAATTGGTCAAAGGATATGAACAGGCAGTTTTCAGAGAAAGAAATTAATGTTATATATAAGCATATGAAGAAATGCTCTAAATCACTACTGATTAGAGAAATGCAAATCAAAACAACTCTGAGATACCACATCTCTCCAGTCAGATTGGCTAAGATGACAAAACAGGAAAATGACAAATGCTGGAGAGGATGTGGGCAAATTGGAACACTAATGCATTGCTGGTGGAGTTGTGAACTGATCCAACCATTCTGGAGAGCAATCTGGAATTATGCCCAAATGGCTATAAATAATTTTATACTCTTTGACCCAGCAATAACACTTCTATCTAGGTTTATATCCCAAAGAGATCATAGAAGTGGGAGGTAGACCCATATATACAAAAATATTTATAGCAACTCTTTTTTGTTGCAAAGAACTGGAAATTAAGGGGTTGAGCATCAATTGGGGGAATCACTGAACAAGTTGTGGTATATGCATGTAATGGAATACTATTCTACTATTGTGCTATAAGAAATGAGGCTCAGATGGACTTAATATTTACCTGGAGAGGCTTATACAAACTTATGCTTAGTGAGAAGAGTAGAACCAGGAGATATTTGTATATAGTCACAGACGCAACAAATGTGTGATGACCAACTATGACAGACTGGACTCTTCTCAGAAATGCAGTGATATAAGTCAATCTCAAAAGACTCATGATGGAGAGAGATGTCTACATCCAGAGAAAGAACTAGAAAGAACTGAGTTTGAATCCTGATTGAAGCAAGTATTTGATCTTTTTCTTTTCATTGTTTGGTTTTATTTCCTCTTTACCATTTTTCATTCCATCTAGTACACTATGCCTTTGTAACCTGACTAATGTCTAATGTGAAAGTATTTGCAGATCCTATACTGGACTGTATGCTCTCATGGGAGGTTGGGGTGAAGGAGGGAAGGAAAATTTGAAACTCAAGGAATTATGGAATTGAATCTTGTATCCTAAAAATAAACAAATTAATAAAGAAAAAATAATTATTTCCAATTTTATATAAACTGTAAAAAATGGCAAAGTAGTCCTACAATATTCCTTTTGTGATGCAAATATGTTTTGATACCTAAACAAGGGATGGCAAAAACTGAGAATATTTCAACCAATTTTCATAATTTTTATTAATGCAAATATTTAAAATAAAATACTGCTAAGGACATCATAGCAGTACATCATAAAAATCAGATACTATGGCCATTTTGTATTTACCAAGAAATGCAGAAATGGTGCAATATTAAGAAAACCATCAGCATAATTGTCCATATCAACAACAAAAATCATGTGATTATATAAATTGATACAGAAGAAACGGTGTTGACAAAATACAACACCTATTCCTATTAGTAACTCTAAAATGTATAGGAATACATGCAACGTTTCTTAAATTATTATCTGCACTAAAACCAGAGCAAGAATTATATGTAACCAAGATAAACTTCCCAATAGTATCAGAGATGAAGCAAAGTTGTCTATTATCACCATTATTCAGTATTGTCCTAGAAATTTAATTATAGCAATAAGCCAAGAAAAAAGATATTGAAGGAATTAGAACAGGAAATGAGCTAGTAAAACTATGACTATTTGCAGATTATATGAGAACACTAGAGAACAGATTTTAAAAACTGACTGAAATAATTAAAAACTTAAGAAAAGTTGCAGGAGATAGAGAAAATCCACTTAAAATAATTGCAGAAAATATAAAATATCTGGTAGTCTAATGCCAAGACAAACCCAGGCATTACATGAATACAGTTATGAAATAGTTTTCATTCAAATAAAGACAGATCTATACAATTGGTACACTCAGCCAATATAACCAAAATGATAACTCTGAACAAGTTAATTTGCTTATTCAGTGCCATACTAATCAAACTATCAAAAATATTTTAAAGAGCTGAGAAACACAACAAAATTAATATGGAAGAACCAAAGGTGAAGACTACCAAGGAAATCAATGAAAAATAAATGTGAAGGAAGGTAGCTTAGCTGTAGCAGATCTCAAAATAAAGGATGATAGTAATCCAATGTTCGAAAATCTTAAAGATCCAAGCTTTTGGGGTAAGCACCAAATATTTGACCAAAATTCCTGAAAAAGCTGGAAAGCAGTTTGGCAGAAACTAGTCATAAACCAACATCTTATACTGTATAACAAGACAAGGTCAAAATGGATAACATATTAGAAATAAAGAGTGAGGGGGAGCTAGGTGGCTCAGTGAATAGAGCATGGGAGTCAGGAGGACCTGAGCTCAAATCCAGCCTTCACACACACACACACACACACACACACACACACACACACACACACACACACGCACACATGCACACATGCACGCACACACAACCCCCCAAAAAAAACCCTAAAAAAAAAAAAAACCTAGTCATGTGACCTTGGGCAAGTCACTTAACTGCCTTCCCCCTTCCAAAAAAGAAAAAAGAAATAAGGAATAATATCATAATTAGGGGAGCATGGCAAAATATTCCTGTCAGAACTATAGGTAAGGGAAGAGTTTGTGACTAAACAAGAGATAGAGAGGATCACAAGAAATAATTTAAAAAATATAATTTTGTTTATAATTTTGTTTTAAATCTATTTCATAAAAACAATTAATGCAGCCAGAATTAAAAGGAAAATGGGAAACTGGGGAAATACTTTGTTTCCTGATAAATATGTAATTTCTAAAATATATAGGAATTTTAGTCAAATTAATAAAAATAAAAGCCATTCCACAGTTCATAAATGTTCAAAGAATATGAACAGTTTTCATGAGAAGAAAAAAAAATATCAATAGTCACATTAAGAATACTCCAAATCACTATTGATTAGAGAAATGCAAATTAAAATGACTGAGATACCACTTGACACATATTAGATTGTCCAACATAATGGAAAAAGTTGATGATGCAAGAGGCAATGAAGAAAAATTGAGACACTAACGTACTGTTAGTGGAAGTGTAAAGTGGCCTAACCATTTCTGATAACAATTTGGAACTATAATCAAAGAGTTATAAAACTGTGTGTATCCTTTGACCCAGAAGTACCAGTTCTAGTTATATATCAAAGAAAGATCAAATGGAAAAAAAAAACAACCTTTTTGTACAAAAATATTTGTAGAAACTCTTTTTATAATGGCAGGGATTTTAAAAACTGCGGATGGTCATCAATTGGGAAACAGCTGACCAAGTTATTGTATGTGATTGTGATAAAATACTCTTATGCTACAAGAAAGAATGAACAGCATGATGTCAAATAAAAAAAAAATAGGAAGACTTACATGAACTTGTGCAAAGTGAGCTAAACAGAAGCAGGAGAACATGGTACACAGTAATAGCAATATTGTATAATGCTCAACTGTGAAAGATATTTATTCAAGATTTAATTTATTTATTTAATCAAGATAACGAATCAAGAAAATTCCAAAGGGCTCATGATGAAAAGTGCTACACATCTCCAGACATATATATATATCTCAAGAGAGAGAACTGATGGACTCTAAATGCAAATTGAAATATATTTTCAACTTTATTTTGACTTTCTTGTGTTTTCTTTTGCAACATGTCTAATATGCAAATACATTTTGCATGACCTCACATGTAAAATTTAAATAAAATTGCTTGCCTTCTCAAGGAGTGGGATAGTGAGGGAGAGAAAGAGAATTTGGAATTCATACATTTTTAAAAAAAATGTTAACAATTACATATAATTTAGAAATATTTGGCAAAAGAATTGCAAAGGAAAAAATAATTTCATCTCTGTCTTTTTAAAATGGGGTTTTGTCATTTAAAAGTCCACAGATAATTTGGAGCTTCTCATGTAGCCTCCAGGTCATCTTCTATTACGGTTGTTAATTCTTTTTTTGTACCTTGTAACGAAGAGTTGAACAACTTCTACCAATCCTACCTTGATTACTTTATCTCAATTAATTAAAAAATAACCCTCTTATAATTTCTTGTGGTGATGTCATTGTTCTGAATTGACATAAAATGCCCTTCAATTTTCTTACAAATTCTAAATAATTTAGGCATTTATTTAATAAATTTTTGCTGATATATCTTAGGCTGATTTAATGGTAATGTTGCTCACAAAGCACCTTTTCATATTTGTCTTTGGCTTGAGACATTTTATAGGCTTTATCTAGGGGTAAATAACTTCCATTAGATACATAGGATCATAGATTAAAAATGTATTATTAGTTGGGTAGTATCACCTCATTCAGCAGATAAAGAAAATAAATCAGAGAATGCCTGGTTATTTGGCCAGGATCAGATAGTTTGTACATTAGACAAATTCAACAAAAAGTGCCTCTTACTATATTTTACTATTGTTCAGTGAAATGTGCATTTGTTCCAAAAGAAATGTCTATAACCTTTTGACCTGAATATTACATCCTTTCTAAATAAATGCCAATCATTTTACTCTTTAGTAAGAAATTATTAATCTTTCTATACCTAACTTTTGGTATTATACTTTATTCCCAAAATGGTTTATTAATTTTTGGTTTACATCATTCATTTCCATCAGATTTTGAGTCATAGAGATTTTCCCAATTTTTCCCTACCCTCCCACCCCAGAATAGCTTCACCCCATCTGTCTCCCATAACTTCTCCCATATTCCCTTTGACTTTTTCAGTAGGGCAAGGTGAATCTCTGTGCCCCAATGCTTGTATATCTTATTTCCCAATTATATGTAAAATAGTATTAATAATAGTATTTATATATTTTTAAACATTTGATTTTAAAACTTTGAATTCCAGATTCATTCCCTTCCTCTCTTGTCACCCACCATTACTGGGAAGATAAGCAATTCAGTCTATGTTGTACATGTGTAGCTATGCAAAACATTACCATAGTAGATATATTGTAAAAGACTGACTATATTTCCCTCCCTCCTATCCCACCTCCCACTTGGTCTATTTCCTACTTTGATCCTGTCCCTTTACAAAAGTGGGTTCTTCCAACTTCCCTCCACTCCTTCCCTCACGGCCTACCTTCCATCAGCACCCCGCTCATTACCTTCCCCCCTACTCTCCTGTAGGGTGAGATGTCCTATTTAGTATGTATGTCATTCTCTCCCTGATCCAAATTCAGTGAGAATAAGGTTTTGCCTTTTTGCCTTCTTGTTCTTCCCCTCCCTTGTAACCATTTTCCCCTTGCCTCTTCTATATGAGAAAGTTTACCCTATTCTGTCTCTCACCATCTCCTCTTGTTATATTCCTCTCTCACCTCTTAATTTCACCATTTGAGTATCATCCCTTCCTATTAAATTCAACCTGCACCCTCTATCTATTTATACCTATAAACATATGTACACGCATTCACATATGTATTCATATGCCCATATACCCTTCTTCAACTATTTTCATACTGAGAAAAGTTTCATCAGTTACAGTTATCGTTTTTCCATGTAGGAATGTAAATATTTAAACTTTGATAAGTTCCTTTTGATTTTTTTCCCTGTTTACCTTCTCAAGCATCTCTTGCTTCTTGTGTCTGAATGTCAAATTTGCTATTCAGCTCTGGTTTTTTCATCAAGAATGCTTGAAAGTACTCTACTCTGCTGAATGACCATATTTTCCCCTGAAACAAGATACTCAGTTTTGCTGGGTAGGTGATTCTTGGCTTTAATACCAGATACTTTGCCCTCTGTAATATCATATTCAAAGCCCTTCAATCCCTCAGCCAGATCCTGTGCTATCCTGATTGCATTTCCACAATATTGAAATTGCTTCTTCCTAGCTGCTTGTAATATTTTCTCCTTGATCAGGGAATTCTGGAACCTGGCTATAATATTCCTAGGAGTTTTCTTTTTGGGATCTTTTTCAGGAGGTTATCAGTGGATTCTTTCAACCTCTATTTTGCCCTCTGCTTCTAAAACATCAGAGCAATTTTCCTTGAGAATTTCCTGGAGGATGGTTTCTAGATTCTTTCTTTGATTATGGATTTCAGGTAGTCCAATAATTTTTAAATTGTCTCTCCTGGATCTATTTTCCATGTTAGTGGTTTTTCCCATGAGATATTTCACATTGCATTCTATTCCTTCATTTGTTTGGACCTGCTTAACAGCATCTTGATTTCTCATAAAGTCACTAGCTTCCATTTGCTCCAGTCAAATTCTGAAGGAATGATTCTCCTCAGTGAGCTTTTAAGATTCTTTTTCTATCTGGCCAATTTGGCTTTTTAAGACATTCTTTTCCCCATTGCCTTTTTGAGCCTCTTTTGCCATTTGAGTTAGTCTAATTTTTAAAATGTTATTTTCCTCAGTCAGGCTGTTGACCCTCATTTCATATTTTTCTTGCATCTTTTTCATTTCTCTTCCCAATTTCTTCCACTTCTCTTATCTGCTTCTTAAGGTCTTCTATGGCCTGTAACCAGTTTGTATTTTTATTTGGGGCTTTTGCTGCAAGAGTTCTGACCTTCCAGTCCTCCTGATGTTCCATGCTTCAATCTTCTTTGCCCCCAAAATAGGAATTTAATGTTCCATTTTTCTATTTTTTTTTTTTTTTTGCTTCCTTTGCCTAGGCTTGTTGCCACTCAATTACTTGATTTTTGGGTTTGTTCCCACAGTAGGGCTCTGCCACGAGACAGGGGAGGTTCTGTCCCAAATGCTGCAGTTTTCTCAGCTTCTGGAGTTATTAGTTGTGTGCTCTTTCTTAAGCCTCCACACTCTCTGGTGAGCTAGTCACACATCCCAAGACCTCTATCGCAGACCACAATACAGATCCAAGAAGATTAAAGCAAGAGCACTTACCCCCCCAGACTGATTGCCAGATCCCTCTACAGTCCACAGGCCAGGAGGTGAAGCTGCAACATGGTGGGCTGCACTGTGCTGCAGCTAATCAGTGGCTTCTCGCCCCCAGGGAAAGAGGCCGACATGCTCTGCCAACCAGTACCAAAGTCCATAGGGCACTAATCTCTCACTTTGTCCTAGGCATCTATGTGTTGATAATTCTGGAAATGCACAGCTGCTGTTATTCTGGAATCCCTCCAGCTTGTTGCTGGTCTGGCCACCCTGGTGCTAAAACCTCCAACTTATGTTGGCCTGGGCTCTGCTCCCAGAGCATTGTGCTGTCCACTCCCTGCCAGGCTGCCAGGCTGTCCTCAGCAGGAGGTTAGCTTCTCTGTATCATTTTGTGTGTTCTGTAGCTCCAGAGTTTGTTTAGAGTCCCCTTTTACATAAATTTGGAAGTGGTGGGAGCCAGAGCTGCATGGAAATGCTGTTGCTACTCTGCCATCTTGACTCCACCCCCGGTATTATTCTTACTGTTGCTATTTTATATATATATATATATCTATATCTATACATATACATATATATACATGCATACACATAATATATACATATCATGTATATATATACATGTATACACACATACATATGTGTATGTATACATATACATACATATGTATATGTCCAAACATTTTTTTAAATATCACACTATTCTTTTGGACAGTAACATGAAGTGATATAGTTAGGTCCATTTAGAATTAGATGAGTGAGAAGACTCAAAGAGTAAGTCCTGAATGGGCCACATGGATTTGCAAGATGTTCTCTACTGGAGTGCCCTAGGCATCTGTGCTTGTTCCTCTTCCATTTAACCTTCTTAGCAATGGCTCAGATGATAGCATACTTGTCAAATTCATAGATAATGTGAAGTTAGAAAGGATAGCAATAGTCTATCACATTTAATGACAAAATATGGATTTTAAAAGATTTTGGCAGGTTTTAAATACGTGTTGAAACCGGTAAAATGAGAGTACAAATGTAAAGTGCTACAATTTGCTTCAGAAAATCAACATTATAAGGTAAATATGGGTGATCATGGCTCTACAACATATTCCGTAAAAGGATTGGGTATTTCAGTGAACTAAAAGCTCAAAATTGATCAACAAGTTGATATATTATTTTAAAACATGTTATATCCCCAACTTCATTAAGGGAAGCATAATATTATTTTAATTTAATTTTTTTTTTTTTTTTTGCTTTTTGGAGGGGTGAAGGCAAGGTAATTGGGGTTGAGTGACTTGCCCAAGCTCACATGACTAGTAAGTGTTAAGTTTCTGAGGCTGTATTTGAACTCAGTTCCTCCTGACTCCAGGACCCATGCTGTGTTCACTGAGCCACCTAGCTACCCTGAGAAGCATATTATTCAGGAAAAAAAAATAAGAGATATATCCATTCTACTTTGTCAAGTCATTCAACATTTATTAATAATAAAATAAACATTTTAAGTCAATAAATAAACCAACAATTATTAAGCATCTACTATGTGCGAAGCACTGTGCTAAGAGCAAAATAATGGTTATTTCTGTTCTACTTTGCCTGACCAATCAATCAACCAATATTTATTAAGCACCTACTATGTGCCAGACATTGTGATACATACTGGGGACACAGAAATGAAGCAAAAGCCATTCCCTGGCCTGAAGGAACTCCCAGTCTAGCGGAAGAGAGTGCCAATGAGATTTTGCATGATTCCTTTTCCCGTTAGAATGTGGGTAGGGATAACTGTTTCCCCCTTTATTTGTATTCCAGTGCTTAGCACAATGTCTGGCATTTATTAGGTATTTAAAGAAAGCTGATTGATTGACCTAATTTTTTTCCAAATTGGAAACCACAAGTATTCATGGATGATCTAGAGCATATTGCTGTTCAAATATAGGTTGACTTCTTCCAGACTGCTAAAGTATAAAAATGATAGATTCGGAGTTAGCAGGTCTGGGTTTGAATGCTGTTTTTTCTGGAATAACAGCTGTGTGATTTAAATAGCTTTAATAACTCCTAATTTCCTCATCTGTAAAATGAAGGAATTAGAAAGCAATGATTTCTAATGCTTCTTCTAGTTATCATGATTCTACAAATTCCTAAATTTGGTACATCTATGATATTAAAGACTCTACTTTGAGATTGTTCTGGATAAACTTCATTATACAGATGAGGAAACTAATTTTTGTATTCCACTTTGCAGTAGGAATGCTATTAACAGGCAATCTTTAGAGTTCCCTTCCTCATTTGACCAGTGAACAGAGTTCTTTTCAAAGAACTTCAAACTGATTTTTGGACTAACTTTGCCAATTCAGCTAATATCTCCCCTTGGTACACTATGCTTATTTACAATACAGCTGCCTGTCATTCGTTCCTGATCATCTTGTGTATTTTTCCTCTCAGAGTAACATTGCCCACAACCTACCATTTTTTGACCTTTAATATGATCCTGGGCTACCAGAGGAGATGATTTTCCTAATAACCATATTCAAGTAGAATTACAGTTGCCATTCAATCATTGCTGAACTTTTAGTTTTTAAAAATGGAACTTGGTGTTCTTTCTTCCATACTATGGCTGGGATATGCAATGTTGGTGCTTACCAAGGGATTCTTATTTTTTTCTAAGTTCTTCCATCTGCAAACTGATAATAAAATATAGACAAATTATCTTGAATCATCATGATGTTCCCAGAGAAATTACCATCTCCAGTATCAGGCAAAGGAGGTGTAAAATGCTTTATTAGTTATGGATGCTCTGAGGATATGGATATTAGATCTACTAGAAGGCATGGGAAGATCGGTGCTTAGAATTTTTGCTTCAACCAACTGAAGTTGTACCATATTTGGTCAATCTGTTGATTAAAGGTAATAGGCATTGTAGTGTAATAAGATCAAGAAATGTTACTTCTGGGGCATCTAGGTGGCGCAATGAATAGAGCGCCGGCCCTGGAGTCAGAAGGACCTGAGTTCGGAGCCCGCCTCCAATACTTAATCCACACAAACAAAAACCTAGCCGTGTAACCTTGGGCAAATTACTTAACCCCAATTGCCCTAAAGGGGCGGCTAGGTGGTGCAGTGAGTAAGAGTGCCGGCCTCGGAGTTGGGATGACCCAAGATCAAATCCGGCCTCAGAAAATGAGCACCCACACATAAATAATGACTAGCTGTGTAACCTTGAGCAAGTTACTTAACCCCAATTGCTTTAAAAAAAAAAAGAAGTGTTACTTCTTAGTCTCCTTTGACACCATATTTCTATGAAACTAGTACATCTTATTACTAGGATAACTATAATAACAATTTTTCTCTGAGTAAATATTAGTTTGAAGGATCAATACAGGAGTGATCAGGGACACTAATAGATATGCCAATAATATGATGCAGTGAAATAACTTTGAATTTGGAGTAAACAAAATCTACATTCATTTTTCAGGTCTGTCACTTAATACTTCCATGACTTTAGGAAAATAAATTCTCTGGGTGTCAATTTCCTATAACAACACCAGCTAGCATTTATATAGCACTTTACATTTTATAAAGTGTTTTACAAATATTTTATTTTATCCTCACAACAAGCCTGAAAGGTAGGTACTATTATCACCCCACTTTACAGATAACAACACTGAGGCAGAGTTTAGGTGATTTGCCCAGTATCACTGTAGTCAGCAACTTTCTGAAAATGGATTTGAACTCCAGTTTTCTTGAGCCTAGGTCTATCCCTTTAGCCCCTGCACCACCTAGTTACCTACTTTTATCACTTATCAAATTAGAGGGTTGACCTACATGACTTCAAAGACGGCTTCTAGCTTTAAGTTCATTGTCCTAAAGATGGTAGTTTTTGTTTTTGTTTTTTTGGATACAGAGGAACTTTCTACATGGAAATTCCCTCACTGAAGCAGTTCAGCAACTCCTTTGTAACTTTGAGTGCTAGAGATCTGCCTAGAAGCATTAAGCATTTAAGTGAAATGTCTATGATCACATAGCTAATATATGCCAGGGGGAGGATTTGAACTTATCTTCTTTTTTTTTCCCTTAAGTCACCTATTAAATAGTTTCTTTTGGTGGCAACTACTTTACAAAGTGCCATTGAGATTTTTAATAGAAATGATCTCTAGAAATCTTACTGGTTTTTAGAATAACTGATTACCAGTAGCCAGAGCTACTTAATTACTAAATATTTTCATGATATTCTATGATATCTATTATCACAGTATCTGGTATATAATAAATGCTCATTCTATCTAAATATCCATCCACCCATCTCTCTTGCTTTCTCTCTCTCTCCCTCACTCTCTCTCTCTCTTCCTCTCTCCCTCCCCCTCTCCTTCTATTTCTCCCCCTACCTCTCCCTCTCCCTGTCTCTCCTGATTTTGACTAATTTAACAATAGCTCACATTAATAAATACATGTGTTATCAAATTTGAACCTGATTACAAGTCTCTAAGAGAGGTAGCATCTTATTAAGACTACTATTTTACAAAGAAATAAATTGATATTAAAAGATTAAAATTTAATAATATTTAATAATAATAAAATTTAATAAATGTTTCTAAAAGGAACTTACAAAATGAAATAAATAGAATTCAAACCTGATAATTTCTGACTCCAAGTTAAGTATGATATATTTACTACATTTGTCTACATCTGCCTTCATTCAGCAAAAGGAAATCAGTTTAGCAGTGTTAGCATCACACTTGCTTTGTAAATTTATGGACAAGTCACTTCACTCCGGATTTCCCTTGTTTCATATGTATGATGAAAAGAACATCCTAGCTATTCTCTGAGGTCTCTGTTCTACCAGCTCTAGTATTCAATAAGTTTATATATATGGAGAAAACAAAGACTGTGTGTTCAAATCTCTTTGGCAATTTGACCATAATTGGAGAAGCAACATCTCATGGAAAACTTTTAGAAGAGATATTGCTATTCAGGGGTACCTTTCCATGATCTTCAAATTATACTGAGTAGGGGGATGCTTATTCTGCTCAGGCAAAGGAATGGTCATTCTGAATAATATATTAGCCCATTTATTGAGATGTTTGGTATGATTTGATTAAAGTTGCATATTCACCTTATTTTTTAATGTTGTTAAACATGTTAAACATCAATAAAAATAATTGTTCTTGCTTAATGATTACGCACATTTCATTTAATTCCAATGCACAAAGTAGAACATATTTTTAGTTCTTCCTTCTAATATTTCAGAAATAATTGAAAATGGACAAGAATGTGAATTAAAAAAAATCTGAAGGGGGCAGAGCCAAGATGGGAGAGTAGAAACAGCACTTCCATGGCACTCCAGCACACACCACTTCAAAATCATGTAAATGGGGACTCTGAACAACCTCTGGAGCTCCAGGACCACAGAATGACACAGAGAAGCCAACCTCCCTTTCTTTTGAGGACAGCCTGGAAGCCTTGCAGGGAACAGCCAGCACAGCACTCTGGGAGCTGTCAGGACAGTGCTCTGGGAGCCAAGCCCAGGACCTGCATGAGTTGGAGGTTTTAGCCCCAGGACAGCCAGTCCAGAAGCTGGCTGGAGGGACCCCAGAACACCAGCAACTGTGTCTTTTCCAGAATTTCCAACAAAAAGTGAGAGGTTAGTGCCCTATGGACTTTGGGACCAGTATTTGGGAGCACATTGGCTTCTTCCCCTGGGGGCTAGAAGCTGCTGAGGATATGTGACACAGATGGCATTTTGCAGCTTCAGCTGCAGCTTCAGCTCCTGGCCTGAGAACTGTAGGGGGATCCGGCAATAAGTCTTGGAGCTGTTGCTTTATTCTCCCTGCATCTGGATTGTGGTCTGGGGGGGAGGTCTTGGGGTGTGTGCCCAGCTTGGCAGAGTGTATGGGGGCTTCAGGGAGAACACTCAACTAATACCTCCGGTAGTTGAGAAGACCCCAACGTTTGGGACAGAACCTCCCCTGTCTGGAGGCAGGGTCCTACTGTGGCAACAAGCCCCAAAGTCAAGTAATTAAGTGGCAACATGCCTAGGCAAAGGAAAAATATAAACTGAAAAATTCAACATTAGACTCCTATTTTGGGGGCAAAGAGGATCAAAGCATGGAGCAAGAGGGGGACTGTGAGGTCAGAACTCCTGCACCAAAAGCCCCAAATGAAAATATGAGCTGGATACAGGCCATAGAGGACCTTAAGAAGGATTTTTAAAAACCAAATGAGAAGTGGAGGAAAATTGGGAAGAGAAATGAGAAGGATGTGGGAAAAGTATGAAATGAGAGTCAACAGCCTGACTGAAGAAAATAACGTCTTAAAAAACAGACTAACTCAAGTGTCAAAAGATCCTCAACAAGGCAACGAGGAGAAGAATGCCTTAAAAAGCCGACTTTGCCAAATGGAAAAAGAATCTCAAAAGCTCACTGAGGAGATTCATTCCTTCATAATTAGACTGGAGCGAATGGAGACTAGTGACTTTGTGAGAAATCAAGATGCTGTTAAACAGATCCAAGCAATTGAAAAAATAGAAGGCAATGTGAAAAATCTCATGGGAACAATCACTGATCTGGAAAATAGATCCAGGAGAGATCATTTAAAAATTATTGGACTACCTGAAAGCCATGATCAAAGAAAGAATCTAGAAATCATCCTTCAAGAAATTCCCAAGGAAAATTGCCCTGATGTTTTAGACCCAGAGGATGAAATAGAGGTTGAAAGAATCCACAGATCACCTCCTGAAAAATATCCCAAAAAGAAAACTCCTAAGAATATTATAGCCAGTTTCCAGAATTCCCAGATCAAGGAGAAAATACTCCAAGCAGCCAGGAAGAAACAATTTCAATATTGTGGAAACACAATCAGGATAGCACACGACCTGGTAGCTTCTACATTGAGGGATTGAACGGTGTGAAATATGATATTCCACAGGACAAAGGACCTGGGATTAAAACGAAGAATTACATACCCAGCAAGGCTGAGTATCTTGTTTCAGGGGAAAATATGGTCATTCAGTGCAATAGTGGATATTCAAGCATTCTTGAGGTAAAAACCAGGGTTGAATAGAAAATCTGATATTCAGACACAAGAAACAAGAGATACTTGAGAAGGTAAACAGGGAAAAGAAATCAAAAGGAACTTAACAAATTTGAACTATTTACATTCCTACATGGAAAAACAGTAACTGTGAATGATAAAACCTTTCTCAGTATGAAAATACTTGAAGAAGGGTATATGGGCATGTGAATACATATGTGAATGTGTGTATATATGTTTACAGGTATACATGGATAGAGGGCACAGGTTGAATTTGGTGGGAAGGGATGATACTTAAGGGGTGAAGTTAAGAGGTGAGAAAGGAATGTGGTAAGAGGAGATGGGGAGATACAGGGGCGGCTTTAACTATCTCATGTAGAAGAGGCAAGGGGAAGCAGTTCCAGGGGAGGGGAAGAACAGGAAGGCAAAAAGGCTAAACCATATTCTCATTGAGTTTGGCTCAGGGAATGACATGCATACTAAATGGGATATCTTACCCTGCAGGAGAGTAGGGGGGAGGGGTATAAGAGGGGGGAGGATGGAGGGGAGGGCATGCTGGGTAGTGGAGGTTGGAGGCACCCACTTTTGAAGAGGGACAGGATCAAAGTAGGGAATGGACCAGGTTGGGGGTGGGAGGGAAATATAGTCAGTCTTTTACAAAATATCTACTATGGTAATGTTTTGCATAGCTATACATGTACAACATATACTGAATTGCTTATCTTCCCAGTGTGAGTGGGTGATAAGAGGGGAAGGGAATGGATCTGGGATTCAAAATTTTAAAATTAAATGTTTCAAATATAAAAAATAACAAAATAACAAATAACAAAATTACAAAAAGAATTGAAAGGGTATAATACGCACTCTGTTTTGGTTACTTATTGCTTAGTCCACATTATACTTATTTCAAGTGTATTGGAAATCATTGCTGATTATTTAACTCCACTGGGTCCCAAACCCTCTGTTGGCTGAAAGAGTCTCAATAAAAGAATTCCTGATAGTATCATTCAAGGCTTACCTAAAGTAAAAGGGATATGTATATAAAGTTAAGGAGTAAGCCATTTAATTCTTGACTCCAAACTGGATTATATGCTAATACCTGGAAAATACACATTTGAATGGCATCACTAGCTATAAACTGTTGTAGGGTAGAGTTAAGTCAACCATGACCACTTAGCAGGAATGAATTTCCTAACTAAATCAAACAGAGCTTCAGATACTGAGGGGGATGGTGAGCATATAATTCCTTAGTTGTGCTTGAAAGAGGAAGTTGGACTATAAAACCATTTCTGAAAATGACCTGGAGATAAGGATTAATGTGCTGCTGGAATGGAAGTAGGCCTGTTGCTTAACATAAATGAAGGCACAAGGGAGACGACTTTCAAAGAAGAATAACTGTAACAACCTCTGTGGAGTTAGCAAAGAGGATTTCTGAGCTCTTAGTAGAGTCACAGTTTACCAATTGATCATGGATATATATTTAGGTGACATATATATTTGTAAAATATCCAAAATATCAGCCCATAGTTTTTTTGTTTGTTTGTTTGTTTGTTTATTTTTTCTTTGTCTTTTTGGAGGGCAGAAGGCAGGGCAACTGGGGTTAAGTGAGTTGCCCAATGTCACATGGCTAGTAAGTGTTAAGTGACTGAGGCTTGATTTGAACTCAGGTCCTCCTGACTCCAGGGCTGGAGTTGTATTCACTGCACCACCTATCCACCCCAGCTCATAGTTCTTTGTGCTAATATGGTCAACTCATTTGTAAATCTTACAACTAAGGGGAAAAAACCTTGTAACTAAGAAAAAACCTTGTGACTAAGAAAAATATCTTGTAACTAAGAAAAAAAGATTTAGGTTGGGTATTTTTTTATAATTTTTAACACCAAATAGTTGTTCAATAAATATTTGCTAAATTAAATTGAGGAATAAGAATAATGAATGATGGAATATGGAGTGAGAAGGGAATAGCCAGAATATGGAAATTGTTCTTATAGACATAAGAATGAATAACATAAAGTTGGCAACTGAATTTTTTCATATAAATATGATTTCAAGGTTTTTGGCACTACGTCAAAAAGTATATTTAAATAATGAAAACATTTCTTGGTTTTGCATCATATTATTCTCAAATTAAATAATAATATGTTTCTACAGTATTGTTTTTAAGCTATATACAAATATTTTAAAATACATTATATTTAAGAATACAGACCTGCCACAATTAGGCAATAAAACACTTCTGCAATATTGCAACATGGTAAGTGACATATTTTTATATAGAGAAAGGTATCCTTCTTTGTCAGACTCATATGTGTATAATATTTATGATAGTCATTATTTTACCCAATTACAATAATGTAAGTTAAGTATGATCATTATGTAAATTACATGTAAATCCTAAAGGGAATTATGGAAATGGAAAGTAAATTTTATTGCTATTTCATTAGTAATGCATCATAGGCTAATACGGGTTTATCCTGAAAGAGGCATCTAAATATTTTTATTAAAAGAAAAACAAAACTTCACAATATAGAAACTTGAAAGACTATAAAATAGTGAATAAAATAATTTTCCATTATTTGATTTTTACATTCTCTAATGATAATGCAAGTTTAGAGCTGTTGACTCCTACATATAGACTAGGTAGGGTGAAAATTTTTCTATCAATTATTATTACTTTATTTTCCTTATTCCTTCTCATCTCAGATTCTAAGACAATTAAATGTTATGTTCTGATATTTCCACATTGATTATTATTACTGTGACATTTTCTTGTTAATATGCAAATATGTAAACAGGCTTTACCACAGTTTATTACTGTTTATTTAGTAAAATAGAGATCTCTTTCCCTATACTTTCCCTATAGCCATTTGTTCATCTCTCTCTCTCTTTCTCTGTCTCTCTTTTTTCTATATGTGTGTCTCTTTGTCTTTCTCTGTCTCTTTCTATCAAATGTGTGTATATAAATATACATACATATATACATGCTATCTTTCTATGTGTATGTATGTATAAATATAAATGTATTATGTTAAGTGGGGAAAGAGAAAAACATGTTTGTATGTATGTGTGTATACATTAAAAAAACATCCATACATGCTTACAAGTGCTTGTGTATCAAAATTATCATAATCTTCTAGTCACAAAAAACTTTCAAGATTACTAGCTATACTCTTTGTTCAGATTACAAATCAAAACAAATGATTTCTTCACTTTATCTGTTGTGAGAAAATCTTTAACCACTAAATTTGCAAACTTTTTCTTCAATTCTGGAAACAACTCAACATTCAGTTCTCACAGGATGCCAGTTAAAGTCTTTTATAGAAACAAAAACAACAAAACAAAACAAAACATAACTGTTTTCATAGTTCTTCATAAACTTAGAGTTAAATCTAATACTTCCAGGAAACAAGTTCTCTGAGTCCTTTTACTTTGTCCTTTTTTTAAACACCACAGTTTACAGGTCTCTCTAGAGCAACAGTTAAGTTCTTTCTCCTCATAGAATCCTCAAAGAATGACAGTTAAAGTATAACTGCTTAATATTACATTGCCTATTAAAAAGATTATAATAATATCTATACTCTCTATCAGATAGGATATTGAAGATGGTGTTTTTTAATTAATTTATTATTTTAGTTTCAGTTAACAAAATTCAATTCCATAGTTCCTTGATTTTCAGATTTCCTTTGCTTCCTTCCTCCTACCCCTCCACAACTGCATATAGTCCAGTATAGGATCTGTAAATACATTCATATTAGAGATTGTTCCAATTACAAAGGCGTATTGTACTAGGTGGGATGAAGAATGATAAAGAAGAAATGAAACCAAACAAGGAAAAGAAAATGATCAATTAGTTTGTTTCCATCAGGATTCAGGCTCAGTTCTTTCTAGCTATGTCTCTGGATGACCCATTTCTCTCTTTCTTGAGTTTCTCGGGGTTGACTTATATTACTGCATGGCTGAAAAGAGTCCAGTCTGTCATAGTTGGTCATCACATATATTATGTGTCTGTGATTGTATACAAATTTCTTGATTCTACACTTCTCACTCAGCATCAGTTTGTATAAGCCTCCCCAGGTAAATATGAAATCCGTCTCCTCCTTGTTTCTTATAGCACAATAATATTCCATTACATTCATATACCATAACTTGTTTATCCATTCCCCAATTGATGGGGACCCCTTTAGTTTCCAATTCTTTGCAACCACAAAAAGGCTGCTATAAATATTTTTGTACACATGGGTCTTCCTCCCACTTCTATGATCTCTTTGGGATATAACCCTAGAAGTGGTGTTGCTGGGTCAAAGGGTATGAAATTATTTATAACGCTTTGGGCATAACTCTAGATTGCTCTCAGAATGGTTGGATAAGTTCACAACTCCACCAGAAATGCATTAGTGCTCCAATTTACCCGCATAATCTCCAGAATTTGTTATTTTCTTGTTTTGTCATCTTAGCCAATCTGACTGGAGAGATGTGGTATCTCAGAGTTGTTTTGATTTGCATTTCTCTAATCAATAGTGATTTAGAGCATTTCTTCATATGCTTATAGATATCTTTAATTTCTTTCTCTGAAAACTGTGTGTTCATATCCTTTGACCATTTATCAATTGGGGAATGACTTGTATTCATATAGATTTGACTCAGTTCTCTGTAAATTTTAGAAATGAGTCCTTTATCAGAGACATAGGTTGTGAAAATTCTTTCCCAATTTCCCACCTCACTTTTAATCTTGGTTACATTGGCTTTGTTTGTACAGAAGCTTTTCAATTTAATGTAATCAAAATTATCCATTTTGCATTTTATAATGCTCTCTAATTCTTGTTTGGTCATATAGTCTTCCCCTCTCCACAAATCTGTCAGGTAAATCATTCCTTGCTTTCCAAGATTGCTTACATATCATCCTTTATACCTAGATCATGCACCCATTTAGACTTGATTTTGGTATAGGGTGTTAGGTAATCAACTATGCCCAGTTTCTGCCATACTGTATTCTGGTTTTCCCAGCAGTTTTTGTCAAGTAGTGCATTCTTATCCCCAAAACTGGGGTCTTTGGGTGTATCGAACAATAGATCATCAACTGCTGGGTCTCCTGAGCCCAATCTATTCCACTGATCCACTATTCTACTCTTCTGCCAGTACCAAGCAGTTTTGATGACTGCTACTGTATAATACAGATTAAAATCTGGCATAGCTAGTCCACCTTCCCTAGCGTTTCTTTTCATTAATTCCCTTGATATTGTAGACCGTTTGTTTTTCCAAATAAATTTTGTTATTATTTTGTCTAATTGTAAAAAGCAGTTTTTTGGTAAATTGATTGGTATGTCACTACATATATAGTTTAGTTTGGGTAATATTTTCATTTTTATCATATTAGCTTGACCGAGCCACGAGAAATTGATATTTTTCCAATTACTTAGATTTGATTTTATTTGTGTGAGAATTGTTTTGTAGTTGTGATCATATAGATTCTGGGTTTGTTTTGGCAGGTAGATTCCTAAATATTTTATAATGTCTACAGTGACTTTAAATGGGATTTCTCTTTCTATCTCTTGCTGTTGAGTTTCATTAGAGATATACAGGAATGCCGAGGTTTTGTGTGGGTTTATTTTATATCTTGCAACTTTGCCAAATTTATTTATTGTCTGAAGTAGTTTTTTACTTGATTCTCTAGGATTCTCTAAGTATATCATCATATCATCTGTGAAGAGTGATAGCTTGGTCTTTTCTTTGCCTAATTTGTTTCCTTTGATTTCTTTTTCTTCTCTAATTGCTACTGCTAACATTTCTAGTACCAGATTGAATAAGAAGGGTGATACTGTACACCATTGTTTCACTCCTGATCTTATTGGAAATGCTTCTAGTTTATCCCCATTGCATATAATACTTGCTGATGGTTTTAAATAGATGCTCTCAACTATTGTAAGGAAGGCTCCATTTATTCCTATACTTTCTAGTGTTTTTAATAGGAATGGATGTTGTACTTTGTCAAAAGCCTTTTCAGCAGCTATTGATATAATCATGTGGTTTCTGCTAGTTTTATTGTTGATATGCTCAATTATACTGATGGTTTTCCTAATAATAAGCCATCCTTGTATTCCTGGAATAAATCCTACCTGATAAAAGTGTATTATTTTTGTGATAAGTTGTTGGAGTCTTTTGGCTAATATGTTATTCAAAATTTTTGCATCTAAATTCATGAGGGTAATTGGTCTATAATTTTCTTTCTCTGTTTTATCTCTTCCTGTTTTAGCAATCAGTACCATATTTGTGTAATAGAAAGCATTTGGTAAAACTCCTTCACTGATTTTCCCAAATAGTTTGTAGAGTACTGGAATCAATTATTCTTTAAATGTTTGTTAGAATTCACTAGTAAACCCATCTGGCCCTGGAGATTTTTTCCTAGGGAGTACATTGATGGCTTGTTTGATTTCTTTTTCTGAGATGGAGTTATTTAAGTAATTTACTTCCTCTTCAGTTCATCTGAGCAAATTGTATTTTTGTAAATATTCCTCCATTTCCCTAAGATTGTAAAATTTATATGCATACAATTGGGAAAAATAATTCCTAATTATTGTTTTGATTTCCTCTCCATTGGAGGTAGATTCACCCTTTTCATTTTTGATATGCATAATTTGGTTTTCCTCTTTCTTTTTTTATCATATTGACTAAGCGTCCATCAATTTTATTTTTTTTATAAAGCCAGCTATTATTTTTATTTATTAATTCAATCATTTTCTTAATTTCTCCTTCTGTTTTCAATATTTCTAATTTAGTAGTTAATTGGGGATCTTCAATTTGATCTTGTTCTAGCTTTTTCAATTGCATGTCCAATTCATTGACCTCTCTTTTCTCTAATTTATTCATGAAGGATGATATATGAAAAGGGAAAATACGCCACGCAAAGAGGCATTAAAACACACCATAGTACAGGGGAAAGAAAGAGGGAGAGGAACATCATTTAAACACTATGTCCACTGGTTCTGGTTCAAAGAGGGATCAACTTAATCAATGAAGTTTAAGATTCTAATGTGAATAGATACATTAAATAGAGGAAAAGGAGGGAGGGAGAGGAGCAATGTTTGAAATTTGCTCTCACTGGTTTGGAGTCAACGGGGAGTAACTTATTCTGATAAATATAAAATTTTATTGTGTCCTATAGGCAGTGGAAAGGTAAGGGGTGGGGGTTGAAAAGGAGGAGACTAAAGGGGGGATTAGAGGGGAGGGAAATAGTAATAAGGGGAGAGCGTAGGATAAGAAGGGGGGTCACTGGGTGGGAACACTGAGGGAGGGGGCAGTCAAAAGCTAAACCTTCAAGGAGGGGAAGGGAGAAGAAAGAAACAAAAACATAAACAGGGGAGGGAATAGGATGGAGTGGAATAGACAGATAGTCATCATTACTGTGAATGTGAATGGGATGAACTCTCCCATAAAACAGAAGCAGATAGCAGAATGGATTAAAAACCACAGTCCTACAATATGCTGTCTACAAGAAACACATTTGAAACAAAGGGATACCCACAGGGTAAAGGTAAAAGGTTGGAGTAGAATTTATTATGCCTCAGCTAAAGTTAAAAAAAAAAAAAGCAGGGGTAGCAATACTTATCTCAGATAAAGCAAAAGCAAAAATAGATCCAATTAAAAGAGATAAGGAATGAAACTATATCCTGCTAAAAGGCACCATCAAAAATGAAGCAGTATCATTACTTAATATATATGCACCAAGTGGTATAGCATCCAAATTCCTAGAGGAGAAGTTACAGGAAATAGAGGAAGAAATAGATAGCAAAACTATACTAGTGGGGGACCTCAATTTCCCCCTTTCTGAACTTGATAAATCTAACCTCAAAATAAACAAGAAAGAAGTTAAGGAGGTGATTAAAATTTTAGAGAGACTAGATATGATAGATCTCTGGAGAAAACTGAGTGGGGATAAAAAGGAATTTACTTTCTTCTCAGCAGTATATGGTACATACTCAAATATAGACTATGTACTAGGGCATAAAAACCGTAAAATTCAGTGCAGAAAGGCTGAAATATTAAATGCATCATTCTCAGATCATGATGCAATAAAATTATGTGCAATAAAGGGCCATGGAAAGATAGACTAAAAACTAATTGGAAATTAAACAATTTAATCCTAAAGAATAGGTGGGTCAAACAAGAAATTATTGAAACAATCAATAATTTCATTCGAGAGAATGATAATAATGAGACAACATACTAAAATCTGTGGGATGCATTAAAGGCAGTTGAAGATGGTGTTAAACTGAGAAATTAATTCTTTGGGATATAACATTAATGAACTTCTTGTGACTGGAATTTAACAGTGGAATTATAACATACAATTGAGTTAGGTTCAAAACACTTTAAGTAAGGGGAAAATAAGGTATAATCAAGTTTACCCTTGAAAATCTTTAATATTACCTATAAAGTATACTACTGTATCTTCAGAAAGTTTTTCTTTCTTTTCTTTTTCGTAGAAAAGGCCTATTTTCTCTCTAAAAGAGGACATTCTATATCAGATAAAAGATGGATTTAAGATGGTTGCTATGGAAATAATAGAGTGAAAATTTAATTTTTAATAATATCTAGTTATCAATGAGGGGTAGGTGGAAGATATTTTAAAGAAAGTAATAAAAATAAAGTAAGCCCAGAATAATCTGAAAAAAATTGTAGGGTGACAAAATTACTCTTGATAGTGTTTGATAACTAAAAGCAATTATATTAGAAAATGATCACAATAATGGCTTGTTTTTCCTGCTTTTCTATGGCAGGCAATTCAAATATACACTGTACCAAAGTATAGACCTTCTAGATGATTTAGAACCGAAGAAATGCCAATTAAGGTAATCCCTTTTATTAGTTCTATAAGCCACACCATTCAATTTCTCTTCTTTACATCCTTATTTCCTTTCTTCCTTCCTCCCATCTTCCCTCCCTTCCTTTCTTCCTTCCTCCCTTCCTCTCTTCTCTTTCCTTCCCTTCCTTCCTCCTTCCTTCCTTACTTCCTCCTTCCCTTATTTCCTTCCTCCCTCCCTTCCTTTCTTCCTTCCTCCTTTCCTTCCTTTCTCTTTTCCTCCCTCCCTCCTTTCTTCCCTCCTTCCTTCCTTCCTTCCTCTCCCCTTTGTACCCTTCATTCCTTCCTTTCTTGTTCTTTCTCTCTTTTTTCCTGTCTCTCCCCATCCCTGTTTATTTTTGATTTCTTGTTCACCCTTCTTTATCTCCGTTTTTTCAGAAGAGGTCTAATTGAATTAAGTTAAAAATATGAATGATAAATCTTCATTGTGTATGATATATTTCACATCTTCTATATTTAAAAGAAACAGGAATGAAAACAATTTGATTACCTTAAGTTATGACATTATAAACCTATTTATAGGTTAATTTATTTATAATTTATATTTGCTTTATAATATGAAGTGTGGTGTCATAAATATTGCACATGTAGGGTGTGTCTAAAGATGTGTTTAACTTCTAAAAACAAAATCTTACAATGTTAGAACTTAAATGGGATCACAGTGGTCACCTTATGTGGTCCATCTACCCCAGTCCCTAGGCATATTATGTAAACCTTTTGCTTCTGTTTCATCACCTGTAAAATGAGTTGAAGTAAATGTCAAAGCCATTCCAGTATTTTTGCCAAGAAAACTCCAAATGAGATCATGAAGAGTAGGACAAAACTGAAATGACCTAAAAACAACAACAAACTGATGTTGAGAAAGGTTCGTGTACATGTCTCATCATGACAAGCTAAGTGTTCTTTCCATCACATAATGCCATTTATGGAGAAGAAAAAAATGACAACCAACAAAATCATCAAGTTTAATTTAATTAAACACAAAACATTTGACATGGATTAAACACACTTTATAAGGTCATTTAACTATAATGTTCCCAATCATTTTTTTTTTTTTTAAAGCAATTGGGGTTAAGTAACTTGCTCAAGGTTACACGGCTAGTCATTTGATTTATGCGTGGGTGCTCATTTTCTGAGGCCGGATCTGATCTCGGGTCATCCAAACTCCGAGGCCGACGCTCTTACTCACTGCGCCACCTAGCCTCCCCTTTAGGGCAATTGGGGTTAAGTAACTTGCCCAAGGTTACACGGCTAGGTTTTTGTTTGTGCGGATTAAGTGTCTGAGGCCGGCTCCGAACTCAGGTCCTTCTGATTCCAGGGCCGGCGCTCTATTCACTGCGCCACCTAGCCGCCCCGTTCCCAATCATTTTTAAAGAATTACATAATTAAAATTAAAATTTTATATTATAGAACAGAAGGCTAGTAAGATGTCTTTTTCATTCCCTTTTTCAATAAGAAAAATGGTTAGTATGCAGATTTTTATATGCCCTCTATTTCTAAACTAAAATTTATCTTCCATTGGAGTAAAACTTTAGAACTTCAAAAGAACTTGGGCATCACTTAATTCAAATCCTTCATTTTATAGATGGGAAAACTGAGGTTTAGAAAAGGTAAGTGACTTGAATAAAACCATACCTTGAGTAAGCAACTAGGCCAGGATCTGAACTTAGATCCTTTGGTTACAAATATTTTGGTCTTTCCATTGAACCACACTGACTTTAAACAAATGTTGAACTATAAGATAACTCATTTTAATTGATCTGAAAAGACTGAACAAAATGAAGATATAAGAATGTTGAATTTAATAAAAACTTACTAATAAAGACAGACTACGAATTGATGACTTATTCGGATATATGGCTATGTAGCAAATCTATTCAAATCAAATTTACATTTATTAAAGTCTTAATATATGAAAGAGACTGTGCAATATATGGAGACCAAAATTTCTAACTATATACAATTGAATATTATATATGTATATATATATGTATATACACATTATATACATACATATTGATATACAGAGAGACAGAGGGGGAGATAATATAGATAGATAGATAGATAGATAGATAGATAGATAGATAGAGATGCCAGATAGATAGAATGAAACAGTCACAATCTTTAGAAAGCATGTTGACTATTACTGTGAGTGTTCAGATGGTTTGCAGTCATGTCTGATTCTTTGTGACCCCATTTGCACTTTTCTCAGGAAAGATACCAGAATGGTTTTGCCATTTCCTTCTCTAGCTCATTTTACAAATGAGGAAGCTGAGGCAAACACGGTTAAGTAACTTGCCCAAGATCACACAGCTACTAAGTGTCTGAGACTTGATTTGAACTCTGAAAGTCAAATCTTCCTGACTTCAGGATCTGCACTCTATTCAATGCACCAGCTGGAAAAGAAGAGGGATACAAGAAGAGAGTTTGAGGAAAGTGCTAGTGGACATCCAGAACGGTTCTTTTAATGATAAAATTTTATTGTTATCTGTGGCTGAAGGCCTTGACCAGTGGAGGAGAGCCCAAAGGAACCTAACCTGTTTATTTTAGGCAAATGAAAACACTGAGACCCTAGGCTGTTAAGTGCATAGACCCCAATTACATAAATATTAATTAAGAGGCAGGATTTGAACATAATTCCTTTGATCCTAGAATCAATAATCTTACCAGTGTACCATTTTGTGTAACATCTATTACTTTGACATACCTTATCACTTCACCACAACTGGGATTGTTTTTCATTGAAGAAAACTGGGGTATTCCATGAGAATTTTCCAGTGAAATTCTTGTTCATCTAGAGTTAGTTAATTAGACTCATGAGTCACTGTACTCTCAGCTGAGAACTATTCCTCTAAAATACAAAGAACTGCATAAAAACAAACAAATTTCTATTTCATTCCCTCCCTTGCTTTGCTCAATATAGATTCAACAAAGTCAATGACTTCTTTTTCATCTTCATTTATGCTGAAAGGGTTTATTCACACATTATTAAAAATAAAACAAAACCTTTAAGGATTTGTAATAAAAAATGAAATTTCCCCCTTCTATTTTAAAGGAAATGCAATATATTTGCTATTTTTTTTTCTTTGCAAAATCTCCCTTATATTCTGAGAACCTCAGTGAGCTTCTTTCACTTTAAAGTGAGAAGATCTGTTTTTCTCACTTGCTCTCGTTGATCTGATCTTTGGAAAAACCTCACCTTTATTGCTAGTAAAATTTCCATTTTGAGCTTATTGTTGCTAGAGGCTGCCCCACTGTGGAGCTTAGCCTTGAATGACTGGTGGAACTACAGGATAGTTTGGTTGACATCTATATGGTATCATCAAAGAGGTGAAAGATGAGCAAATTTTTAACTCTACTACTTCTATTTCTATAAATTTAGTAGAAGAAAATGTTCTTTTTTTTTTGTTGGAGGGCAATTGGGGTTAAGTAACTTGCCCAAGGTCACACAGCTAGGTTTTTGTTTGTGTGTGAGTTAAGTGTCTGAGGTCGGATCTGAACTCAGGTCCTTCTGACTCCAGGGCCGATGCTCTACTCACTGTGCCACCTAGCCACCCGAGAAAATATTCTTATTGTCAATCTGTAAAGGAAAAAAAAAATCCTTATTGCTGATTTGCTGAGAAACCATAATGAGTCTACCAGTAATAGATTTTAGGGGCAAAAATGATATTTGTCATGATTTTTTCCTTTTTTATTTTCCCAAATGCTTTATTAACTTCTGCTTTTCATCATTCATTTCCACCAGATTTTGAGTTACATTTTTTCCCCATTTTCCCCTACCAAACACCCCAGAGTAGCAGTCCCACAGTATATCCCCTCATCCAATCTGCTCTTTCCCATATCTTCTCCCATACCCCCTTCAATTTTTCCATTAGGGCAAGTTGAATCTCTGTGCCCCAATGACTGCACATCTTATCTTCCAATTACATGCAAAATAGTATCAGTAATATTATTTATATATATTTGAAACATTTGATTTTAAAACTTCAAATTCCAGATCCATTCCCTTCCTCTCTTGTCACCCACACATGCTAGGACTATAAGCAGTTCAGTATATGTTGTACATGTATGCAAAACATTACCATAGTAGATATATTGTAAAAGACTGGCTATATTTTCCTCCCACCCATCCCATGCCCACCTGGTCTATTCCCCATTTTGATCTTGTCCCTCTTCGAAACTGGGTGACTCCAACCTCCACTCCCCATAGCATGCCCTCCCCTCTATCATCCCCCTTCTCATTCCCCTCCCACCTACTCTCCTGCAGGGTGAGATATCCCATTTAATATGTATGTTATTCTTTCCCTGAGGCAAATTCAATGAGAATGTGATTTTGCCTTTTTGCCTTCCTGTTCTTCCCCTCCCCTGCAACTGCTTCCCCTTGCCTCTTCTACATGAGATAGTTTACCCCAACCTGTCTCACCCCATCCCTTCTCACCACATTCCTCTCTCACCTTTTAACTTCACCCCTTAAGTATCATCTCTTCCCACCAAATCTGACCTGTGCCCTCTATCCATGTATACTTGTTAACATATATACACACATTCACATATGTATTCATATGACCATATACCCTTCTTCAATTATTTTCGTATTGAGAAAGGTTTCATCATTTATAGTTATCATTTTTTTCCTTGTAGGAATGTAAATATTTCAACTTTTATAAGTTCATGATGATTTCTTTTCCCTGTTTACCTTCTCAAACATCTCTTGTTGCTTGTATCTGAATGTCAAATTTTCTATTAAACTCTGGTTTTTTCATCAAGAATGCTTGAAAGTCCTCTATTCCACTGAATGACCATATTTTCACCTGAAACAAGATACTTAGTTTAGTTGGGTAGGTGATTCTTGGTTTTAATCCAAGGTCCTTTGCCCTGTAGAATATCATAATACATGCCCTTCAGTCCCTGAGTGTAGAAGTTGCCAGGTCCTGTGCTATTCTGATTGTGTTTCCACAATATTGAAATTATTTCTTCCTGGCTGCTTGTAGTATTTTCTCCTTGATCTGAGAATTCTGGTACCTGGCTATAATATTCCTAGGAGATTTCTTTTTGGAATCTTTTTCAGGAGGTGATCTGAGGATTCTTTCAACCTCTATTTCACCCTCTGGGTCTAAAACATCAGGGCAATTTTCCTGGAGAATTTCTTGAAGGGGGATTTCTAGGTTCTTTCTTTGATCATGGCTCTCAGGTAGTCCAATAATTTTTAAACTATCTCTCCTGGATCTTTTTTTCCAGGTCAGTGGTTTTCCCCATGGGATATTTGACATTGCTTTCTATTCTTTCAATTACTTGGATCTGTTTAACAGCATCCCGATTTCTCATAAAGTCCCTAGCTTCCGTTTGCTCCAGTCTAACTGTGAAGGAATAAATCTCCTCAGTGAGCTTTTGTGATTCTTTTCCCATCTGGAAAATTTGGCTTTTTAAGGCATTCTTCTCTTCATTGCCTTTTTGAGCCTCTTTTGCCATTTGAGTTAGTCTATTTTTTTAAGGTGTTATTTTCCTCAGTCAGGCTGTTGACTCTCATTTCATACTTTTTCCTGCATCCTTCTCATTTCTCTTTTCAATTTTTCTTCCACTTCTCTTACTTGGTTTTTAAAATCCTTATTAAGGTCCTCTATGGCCTCTAACCTGCTCGTATTTTTTTTTTTTTTTTTAAATTAATTTATTAGTTTAGTTTCAGTTGACAAGATTCAATTCCATAGTTCCTTGATTTTCAAATTTCCTTTACTTCCCACCCCCCTCCCCTCATGACATCATATAGTACAGTATAGGGTCTGCAAATGCATTCATATTAAACATTATTCCAATTACAAAGGCATATAGTACTAGGTGGGATGAAAGATGGTAAGGAAGAAGTACAACCAAACAATGAGAAGAACAAGATCATTTAGTTTGCTTCCATCAGGATTCGGGCTCAGTTCTTTCTAGTTATATCTCTGGATGGCACATTTCTCACTTTCTTGAGTCATTCGGGATTAACTTATATCACTGCATTGCTGAAAAGAGTCCAGTCTGTCATAGTTGGTCGTGACAGATATGGTATGTCTGTGATTGTATACAAATTTCTTCTGATTCTACTCTTCTCGCTCAGCATCAGTTTGTATAAGTCTCTCCAGGTAATTATGAAATCCGTCACCTCCTCGTTTCTTATAGCACAATAAGATTCCATTACATTCATATACCACAACTTGTTTAGCCATTCCCCAATTGATGGGCACCCTTTTAGTTTCCAATTCTTTGCAACCACAAAAAGGGCTGCTAAAAATATTTTTGTACATATGGTTCTTCCTCCCACTACTATGATCTCTTTGGGATATAACCCTAGGAGTGGTATGGCTGGGTCAAAGGGTATGAAATTATTGATAATCCTTTGGGCATAATTCCAGATTGCTCTCCAGAATGGTTGGATAAATTCACAACTCCACCAGCAATGTATTAGTGTTCCAATTTGCCCACAACCTCTCCAGCATTTGTCACTTTCTTGTTTTGTCATCTTAGCCAATCTGACTGGAGAGATGTGGTATCTCAGAGTTGTTTTGATTTGCATTTCTCTAATTAATAGTGATTTAGAGCATTTCTTCATATGCTTATAGATATCTTTAATTTCTTTCTCTGAAAACTTCCTATTCATATCCTTTGACCATTTCTCAATTGGGGAATGACTTGTATTCATATAGATTTGGCTCAATTCTCTATAAATTTTAGAAATGAGTCCTTTATCAGAGACACAGGTTGTAAAAATTCTTTCCCAATTTCCCACCTCCCTCTTGATCTTGGTTACATTGGCTTTGTTTGTGCAGAAGCTTTTCAATTTAATGTAATCAAAATTATCCATTTTGCATTTTATAATGCTCTCTAATTCTTGTTTGGTCCTAAAATCTTCCCCTCTCCACAGATCTGTCAGGTAAACTATTCCTTGCTTTCCCAAATTGCTTACGGTATCATCCTTTACACCTAG